>JARJCV010000409.1:0-32950 GCA_029281435.1 Mycena haematopus
CCAGTGTAAGGATCGGCTGCGCGCTCATGGCACCGAACAGGCGCAGTTGATGCGTAGTTCAAACCGCAGTGGTTAGTTTCGTTTCTGATTTCCTTTGACTCGTATTTACTTCATATACTCATAACATACTCATTTAGACTCATTACTTACGGAACCGAAGGTTCTACATTACCTATATAAACCTAGATAGATCGCTCTTAGGAGCAAGTTAGTTTTAACACGAAGATTTCGAACACTTACCTCGTTTCGCAAGTCTACGCAACTAGTGTTCCCAAAGTTCGGTTCGAGAATCGGTTCGAACCCGAACCGGACTGAACTGAACGCGAAGTTCAGGTTCAGGTTCAAGAAATGCCCGAACCTGAACCCAAAGTTCAGTTCAAGGTTCGGGCAAGGCTGAACCTCTCAGAACCGTCTTGAACCCCGAACCTGAACTTCACTGGAAAACAAGGTTCTTCGGTCAATTCCTGACAACTTTTCATCATATTTTTGATACAAATCATTACTTGGATCTTCAGAGTGTCTCATGGATGCTCAGGAGCAACCTTTGTAGTGTTTTTGACCTCCCTAACAGGTGGCCGCGCAGATATGGTACGAAATTAAGTCTACTGATTCAGCCAAATATCATAATAGTCACCTCAGGAATGATTCTGTGATGCTCACAGTGTGAGGGAAGCTGTAAACGAGGTAGTAAATGTATTTCCTTCACCTCAATTTTGTATTTGGGGCTTCAAAAAAAATCAGGTTCGGTTCGGAGTTCGAACTCCGAACTTAGGTTCAGGTTCAGGTTCGAAAATTTTCAGAGGTTCATCGAACCGAACCCCAGGTTCAGGTTCAAGGTTCAGGCAAAAGTGGCCCGAACCTGAACCGAACCGAACTTTGGGAACACTATACGCAACAACAAACTGGCTATTGTGTCTACGACTTTCTGACAAGAAACACCGTAGCCTCACACCCAGCCCGGTCAGCACTTGGTCCGACTCTTTCACAAGACGCTCGCGAGGCTCCAGAAGCGCCGACGTACCTTCAAGCTCCACATCGCGTGGATCCCGGGTCATATGGGTGTTGAGGGGAACGAAGCGGTGGACGAGGAGGCAAAGGCGGCAGCTCAAGGCAAGTCATCCGAGCTCCCACCCGATCTCAATGTCCTCCTCCACCCACCGCGAAGCCTCGCTGCCCTGCGTGCTGCATACAAGAAGCGCGTTGCGGCCGAGTGGGAAGAAGAGTGGACGATGTCACGCGCGGGGAAACGGCACACAGAGTTCGACAAGACCCCCCCCGGACGCCGGCCCCTCAAATGGTTTGCCGACCTACCACGCCGTCAATGCAGCGTACTCACACAGCTCCGGACGGGCCACATTGGGCTAAATGCGTACCTGGCCCGCTTCGGGGCGGTCAACTCTGCCCTGTGCCAAACGTGTCAAGAGCCGGAGACGGTGAACCATTTCCTGCTCTCGTGCCGTCGATTCCGCACCCAGCGCGACACACTACGCCGTGCCCTCTTCGTGGATGGTCGCCAATCCCTTACCAAGAGAACACTCCTCGGCAAAGTCAAAAACCGATCTCGCTTGCTGGAATACATACGGGCGACGGGACGCCTCCCCCAATACGAAGTCGACCAAGGCTAACACACTTGGATTTCTTATCATTCCCGATATTTTCTATCTCCCCTTTCTTTTCTTTTTCTTCTCTTTATTCTGCCCCGTTGCTCGCCGGTTCTGATAAGTTATGCAGACACGATTTGCCTATACTCCATGCCCCTCTTCCTCTCTCTCTATTATTTCCTGGGATCCACCATCCCTTTCTCGGCACCTTTCGAAGGGCACGCCATCCCACCCCACCAACAACTTCGATACCTCGCTCCCCACAAGCCATAATTCCCCGCATCGATACCGCCATCACTGCTCACCATTCGTCTACATTTACGTACCCTCGCACCATGTATCCTGCGGCCTCTATCGCTGAAGATGGCCGTACACCGCATGCCTCGGTCGCGGGGGAGTTCGACGCGCCACGGGGCAACTGTGACGTAGCGCGCGATCAACGCGCGCGATAGTCCCCTACGGGTTTTACCCCGCGACCTCCCTTCAATGGGCGGAGGCTTGCCGGTCGAAAGCCCACTCGCCGCGTAGTGTAGACGGGTAGCAAACTAGTCACATAGGCCATAAATGGCCTGAGAACTAGTATAATATATTGATTTCATCATCATCATCATCACCTCCTTGCATCATCCCTCCAGGTCCTCGGATGGAATTCCTGCCGCTTGGCTGTCGTCTGCACCATCCGCGCACATAGGGCAACTCCGAACCCAGCCTGACCCTCCTCAACCAGGTCTCACGGCGGCTCGCAGTTTCAGGATTCAAGTTGCCACCGCTTTGATCTGGGATGCTTAAACTATCTGTCGATTCCTTCTGCGACTGATTGTGCTTGTAACCGGCCTGTACAGCGAAGCTTGCCCACTCCCTGCTGCTTTGCTTGTTTGCGCATGAAAACTGGTGGATTATCAACCGGGTCTGTACTGTTGCTCTAATCGAACTTCCCAAAGTGCTGGAATGACCCTCCCTTTCGGACCTAAGTACTGTTGGCAAGGAACCCATCTGGCTACCGTCCGCGGTTCGGCAGTTTCGTTCCTTACAGCTGTTTCCGAAAACCTTGAGACATGTCGCCAATTTTTTGCCGCTGCTCAACTTTTGATCGAGTGATAAGGGTTACCATTTTTGGAAGGCTGCCCCTTTTGGGAGAAGATCAATGACGTGTTCGCTGGCGGCTGCTTTCAAAGTAGCTATCGATCTCTGAGACTTTACATGGTTTACCGCGCGATCAGTGCCGATCTCAAGGAGCGTGCTCTATGGCTACTCGAAGCGGGGTTCATAACAGAAGATGTGTGCGAAATTATCGGCGTCTCTCGAGCCAGCTTGTTCCGCTGGAGAGCCAATCACGTACAGTACGACAGTGTGGAACCACCCCGGAACCCACTTCGAGGTCGTCCACGAATTCTCAATCCTGACCAGACTCATGACCTTCTCACACTACTCGCGGAGGCCCCTGAAATGTATCTTGACGAGATCATGGACTGGGTAGCTGTCACACACGACACTGGGATTTCACGCACCGCTGTTCACATGCTTATCCACGACACCGGTCTCACCTACAAGATTCTCAGACGGGCTGCATCTGAGCGCGATGAAGTCGCTCGTGCAGAGTGGAGACAGCTCATCCAGACGAGTTTCATCTCCTCGATGATTGTCACCGCTGACGAATCGAGCAAGGACGAGAGGACAATCTTTCGCAAGCGCGGGCGGGCTCCTAGTGGGCATCGTGCCGAGATCGACGCGAATTTGTTCGGGGAGAACGGTACAGCATTCTTGCTGCTATTACGATTGAAGGATATTTGGCGACACGGATTGTATCGGGTTCTGTTGATGGCGAGGAATTTTTTGATTTCACTGTAAATGACGTGGTGAGTTGTGTATTTCTTTGCAATTATACCCCACCCTGACATCGCAAAGCTCCCAAAAATGAATGCATTTCCAAATGATAACAGTGTATTGATCCTCGACAACTGCGCTATCCACAAGAGTGCATTTCTCAGGGAGATAGTAGAAGCACAAGGTATTTGATTTCAGCTGCGTATTGTCCCATAACTCGCTCATTATTAGGTTCTATTCTTCTCTTCCTTCCCCCGTACTCGCCAGACTTCAATCCAATCGAAGAGAGTTTCAGTGCAGGTCAGTATCTTTCAAATTGTTGCACGCTTACACTCAAAGCTGTGTAGTAAAAGCATGGATACGGCGCCATTGGAGAAGACTCCAAAGTAGCGACACACCCGAGGTTGACCTCCTCGAAGCATGTGGTGTCGTAACAGCGGAAAGCGCCCGAGGCTGGTTTCGTCATTCGGGATTTCTCGACGGGCCTAATTTGCAGTAATGTGCACAGCATTTTGTACAAAGAAATGAATGAATTAGACTCGTAAAGATGACTACGAAGGGGTAAATGCAGCCAGGTCTACGATAGAATATACTGCGGTCAATAAATAAGATGAACTATTGGACAATAATGAAGTACGTGCACGTAAGGCAAAATTATAGATTGATGACAATATATGCAGATTTTACTTATCGAGAGCGCAGACTGGCCTTGTACTTGTTGTACATTTTGATGATTCGAGCAGAATCAAAGAGCGGGATCCCGGCGGCGGTCCAGAGTTCGGGAGAAATGACTGAAAGATCATCCCCGATTTGGAAACCAAGGCCGTCCAAAAACGATTTTGTTTCCACATGGAGAGTGGGATGCCGTTCAACGAAGTCATCCAGTGAGCCTCCGGAGACTGCTGGGGATGATGGAGGATCCCGATCACGCTCGGAGCGCCTTCGCTTCTCCCGAGGCGGCGAGGACCCATCCCACGATCGCTCGCGACGTGAACGACTTGACCGGCTTGGGGTCTGATCCCAAGTGTGGATATGCGACGGAGGGCCGTAGGGACTGGGGTGATAGGATGGGAAGGATGGAGGATAGCCCATGGGCGGAAAGGGGGGGTAGCCCGGGATAGAGGGTGGGAACGGGTATGGCGTCTGGTAAAATGGGAATTGCGGCGGCAGAGATTGTGTTGGAGTCGCCGTTGTTGGCAGAGGTGCGACTGCATCCAGAGCGGTTGCACTGGGCCCGGCAGATGGCCCGCCAGTTTTCTTTTTGATGGCGGCTGATGCCTTGAAGAAATTCGATCCGACTGGTGCCGTTATCAGACTGGCTGTCCCTTTTTTCTGAAATAGAGACTCAGAGAGTGTCGAGGACAAACTATAAACATACAATCGCTGCAGCCCATACGATCTTCTTATTTCGATCTAGCTCGAAATGGAGGTCGTTGACGCGATTATGGAAGCACGCAATGGTTGGATGCACCAAGCAGACACCGGGAGGGTACCTCTCGGTGAGTTTGTCAATTTCGTCTTCAAGACCTTCATCGAATGTTGCCTGGAATGTATTTAGAACAACCACGTAAAAGCGATGGGACTACCTTTTTATTTGGCTGCTCATCGTCATCGAAACCGCCATCGTCAGGATCAACGTTGAAGGCGGAGCTAGTGCCGGCCTTCTCCTCGGAGCGTGACCAAGGCTACGACGAGTACTTATTTTAGTTCGACCAAACTGTGACTTGAATACATACCAGATTTTGGGTTTGTGGCTTTCTGACGGGTGCATCCATCTGTATGATGATGTAGCGGCTCGAGACATTCTTCGGTGGGTTGCGGATTTGATTCATCAACGATTTGAAGCCCGTATCGTTCCGTAAGGGAAGAAACAATGAATTGGCAGGTTTGAGCCAGCGCCATTCGACGGATGCCGCGGCGAGGAACGGGATCTCAGAATCGACAGCCTCGGCTAGTTGCTCGAGCAGGCCATTGAGATCCATATCCGTGTTGGCCTGAATTGGCCCAAACTTCACGGGACCCGGCTTCGGGCCTTTAGCTTTTGATTTTTTGGCGGATTGTTTTTGGGGAGAGATGACGTGGACGAGAATCTCGAAGTCGATTGATTCATCATCAACGGGATCGGGTTCGGCGTCTGGTGGTGGTGACACGGCAGGTTTCTGCCTCACCCGCGTCGCACGAGGTTTTGGCGCTGCACTCGCAGGGAACACACTCAGCGTGGGGTCGTCGGGGATTGACAGATCCTGAAGGGGCTCATCAGGGAAAAAGAACGTGGACGCTTGATTGCGTGATGACGGATTCGACGTCGCAGAAGACCTAGGAGGGAGCAGTGGAAAGGGTGGGAAGTCGTCGAAAGAGTGACTGTTGAGTGGATCAAATGAAAGGGGGCCTATATATACATTAGCAGGACTCGAGTCGTAAATACACTCAAGACGCACCTAGTCCATGTGCACTTGATGGACTGATTGGGCGTAAGACGCCAAGAGGACTCCTTGGGCTGCTAGAGGGAGCTCCAGTGGCAGGGTATTGAGGTGGGTGTTCATAGACTGGAGGCGGGGTATGGGAATGGCGGCGAAAAGACATGAAAAATGCGAAAAAAAGTGGCGAGCGAAAATCACGGAAAGTCCCCCCAAAAGGGGCAGCCTTCCAAAAATGGTAACCCTTATCACTCGATCAAAAGTTGAGCAGCGGCAAAAAATTGGCGACATGTCTCAAGGTTTTCGGAAACAGCTGTAAAAATGCCAGCATATCACCGCCAGTCTCCATTTATGTCAGTGAAACTTGCAGAACGCTTGCAGGACGCCCTCTCCAGCCCTCTCTACTGGCCGTTGGACTGGGACCGCTCTCCGGTCGAGCGGTGTCTTATCCCAAGGCTTGCTGGTATTTTGCTCAACGTCCACCGAACCCGTCTTGGATTTCGTCGACCGCCACGATAATACTGTAATGCCGTACTGGACATCCCAATGGAGATGGATTCAAATCATTGCGACTTGCAAACTATGTAAGTTACTCAAGTTAGTGGCGTTCTGGCTTGAAGAATGTTGATTCTCAAAATCAAAGTCGTAGAAAAATGACTCCAGGGACTCTGTCACAGAGTCTTCCGTGCTGCCTTTTTATGTATTTTTTTTTGCCGAGGGTCTTGCCGATCTTCCGCTTCGCAACGCTAAAAGAGCAATCAGGATCACCGAAGATCTCTGCTACATGATGCATATCAGCCCTGCTGCCCGTCTTCCACCACCTTCTCGATGCCTTCGTCGCCCGCAGGAACCTTTTCCATGGCTTCGCCGTCAGGCTCATCTTCCGGCATATCTTTGGCCAGTTCAGCTCGGAGTCGCCCCCGGCCGCGTTCGCCTCCATCTATGTATGTTGCATACGAGAGCAATATGGCTAAGGCCCCGAAACCGCTGATTAAACTGGACAAGAAATTGAAAGATAAAGCCCCACAAAAGGCGTCGAGTAACTCGAGTCCTATTCGACCACGGGCGGATACAGCAGCAATCGCAAGCTCCTCCTCGTCGTCCATTCCAATTGCTTCCTCACGCCGTCGTCCATCGGTCTCGTCGTTCCTGAGTTTGCGACGCAAAAACCCGCCCGCCCTTGAAACCGCACCGATTCCCCCGAGCCCGAAGACAGCTCTGCCACCACGAGAAGCCCCACCCCCGCTTCCGCGCGATGTGCATCTACACGAGACGAATGTCCACCCTGTCGATGACATCCAGACGACTCCACGACACTCGGACAAGGCAGCCCGGATGCTGGGGAAGCTCGTACTTGATGGACGGGGACCCGTTGTGTCTACATTCAGACCCTCTCCTCGATCCTCTTCGCCGGATGAAGAGCAATCGTCGTTGGGCGGAGGTTCTTCAGTTTACGAGGACGACGAGGACGCGTGCTTCACCGATGATGCACACATCCACCGCCAATCGCGACTCATCAGTCCGATCGAGTTCGCTACTACACGTCCTTCATCTAGCCAACTCGCACCGCAGCCATCGCGCACGTCGCCCCCAGACGATGACGACGAGTCCGCCGGGCCTGTCACCCCCATCGCGGATTTACCCCCGTTGCGTCCGCCGCCCAATGATTTGCTCGCACATCACACCCGCCACGAATCGTACGCGTCCATCCACAACCACTATTCCGACCAGACTTCGCCCGAATCTGAGTGCATACAGTTTCGGCCCGACACGCCGTTCCTGGACACGCTCGTCGCTGTGAATTCACAGGTCGTTGTGTCGCCGCGGCATGTACACCGGTCGCCGTCGGCTATACGCAATGAAGCGAAGCAGGGTTGGATGGGCGAGTGGAATCAGGATGATATGCAGGATGTTATCCAGAAGCTACGCTCGCTCAAGTGACATCGTATGTAGTGCGCTTTGCCTTACTACCTTGTTAGACGCTGGCTTTGAGTCTTCATATGTCGCCCTTACTGCGACCCATTTGAGCGGATGATCCCACTCGTCGAATGCGGGACGAAAATTAAGTCGTTTATCTTCACGTGTGACACACCGCGTAGGAGAGCCGAATTCGCGGACATTCATGGTTTGCCGTACACAGAGCCTTCACCATTTGTTCGCATTCATACCTGATCCAGATAGCGTCCGGCATAAGGGAATCCATGCCATGTTGCTTCTCTAATACAGCGAACAAGACAGACCAATATGCAGGAGCGTGAAACCTTCCCCTGGGGCAGAAACTAATAACTATTGTATGAGCGCGAGGACGGATCCACACGCATATTGCCGAACGTGGCGGAGATTTGCTTCAAGTGAGACAATAAAAGGGGTGGATACAATCTTACAAAGCTTTGCGTAGTCGAAAGTCTACTCTCCATGTTCCCCTCCGCACCCTCGGTTTCAATAGCGGGGCATCATCGCGGTGTCTCGTGGTTCAACCCGTCCATAATGTTGAAGTAGTTACCCCAGTCTGCCGTCCTAAGTGTCGGCACAAAAGCGCGTCAGCTTTGCATCATCAAGCAGCTTCTCACTCACCCAAGACTGGTTGGCGCTTTCGACCACATCGCCATCGCATCGTTGTCAATCATGCTCAAAACGTCCTCCGCACTCATCCCGCCCTGCATGAGTTCAGTCGTAGAACCGTATTGCAGCCGAACAGTCGAGGTAGCCGGAAACGCGGGCAGCTTAGCCCAACTAGGATATTCGACCCCTTCCTGAAGAACTGGTGGGTGAAAGGCATAATCGGGTGGCGGGGGGAACACTGGGAGCCGACCGAGGTCTGCACCATACAGGGGCAACGCACTTCCACCCCCGTCGTCCAGCGCACCCAACCACTGAAACGCTGTGTCCTCAAACCCTGCTGGCAGCGCCAGAAGACCTGTGTACTCGACGGGTGTCTCCAACTCCTGCGTATGTGGCGCGTCGTCGTATCCCGGGTGAGTACGCTTGAGTTGGTTTACAGGCGTCGGGGCGGGCGAATCTGCAGGGTCAGCGGCCAGGGCACTCGTTGGCAGAGGGACCTGTCCAACGGTAGCCAGCTCGTTGAGAATGTCCCAAAATATACCGGCCATTTGCCACCTGCGGCGGCGAATGAGTAACGGCTACGTGAAGCGCAGTATATACGCACCGTGACTCGAGAAGACGGATCACCTGCATGCACTTGTGCACCTCCGTGATCGTGGTATTCATATGCGGCGCAAGACCTGTGCGCTTGCTGCTCCACACGTTCAGCAGCAGGATGACGCTCGCAATTGTGACCGGCGGCTTGCAGACAAGGGTCAATTAATCACAGCTTGTGGATAAGGACCCGTGCTCACGAGTAAAATAACCGCAGGAGTTTGCTTCATGCGCTGGTACCACACGTCGACGACATGAGTACATGACCGTGCAGCATTGGTACAAATTGCAAGGGATGGAAGGGTCTACGAGTTCTAAGGATGACGCCATAAACAGCCTTTGATTGCTTGCACGTACTGTGGGGGCCACCCTCACCATCGGGATAAACGGGCGGTGTGCAGTCATCTGCACATGATAATATGTGGCATAGAGCGCGACAGATTGCTTGAAGAACAGGGAGTCGACGCGATGAGCGTCCCACCGCACTACCAAGTCTTTGAGTCAAAGAACGGCGGACAAAGGAAACAGATAACCGTACAGTGATCTGGGATCCCATCGATCCATTTGTTCAACGCAGAATCAAGTTCTGCAACGATATGCTCATCCCACGCGCGGTCCCCGGATGCGTAGAGGTTCGTGGCTTTGCCGGAAGAATACTGGACGTCCGTAAGTTAAATTCTCAAGTGAAGATGCGATAGATAGATGAGACGCACGAGAAGATGCAGAACGAACGCGAGGATGTTGCTCAGGCGGAGGTATGAATTGAAGAACGCCACCTGCGACGGCTTCCCTGGCGGCTGGCAGAAAACCTGCGCAGGATCCTTGGATTCCCAGTACTGGTCATCGCATTCCGTGGGCATTTGAATGCTAGTAATCGTCAGGACAGCTGGATGTAATGGGTAATACTCACTCGAAGCTGCGCCCATGGTTAGTAGATTTCCTCGATGAAACAGATGAATCTCACTCATCATACTGCATAGCGCAGGGTCGCCCCAAGCCCAAGCTTACCGCGCGGTCGTACGCAGTGAGCACCCAGAATGCGCGTCGCCAGAGCTCAGCATCGACAGTGTGTTTCCCAATCTGGCGCCGGTGTGCTCCGGCCTTGTTGTAATGATAAGGATAGGTAATATTACTAACCTGAAAGGGTGCCCACCTCCTGCGCCATGCGAATCCCTATTCCGACCAGCGTCCACGCACCATGCTGTGCCGACCCTTCGACGAACTGGATCGCTAGCTGGATCACGCAGTCAGAACCTCTTCCTGTGTTTCGACACAAAGAGAAACACTGACACAAATCCGCTGTAGGTCGTAGAGCTTTGGCGACACGAAGATTTGGTCGAGTTCGGATGAGATCTGGTTAAAATACTGCCAACCACAGGTCAGCGGTTTGGCGGGATCGAATACTCGGGGATCGTCGGAGAACCGTGACCCGATAGCACAAACGCTCAGTACAATCGCGCCGAACTTGTCATCGCGCAAGTGCAAATTGTCAGCCAGTGCGCGCTCGAAGGTCGGTTGATGTAATAGCGGGTTGAAGATACTGCTATGCTCGAAATAGAGGTCAACCAACGTCGAGAGAAGATCTGCCGGGGGAAACGTATAGCGTGGCCGACTCATGTCTACTTCCCACTGTCCCTCGCAGTCAGATCTTCATTCAACGGGAGACGGGAGAACGTACCGGTCTAGTTACCCAGTATTCTAGTCGCTGCCCGTCTCGCCGTGGCGGAGGCAGACCATCGGAAGACGTGTACTGTTCCTTCAGGTCCAATGCTTTCTTGAACAATATCGCGCCGCTCGACTTGCCCATGAAAGTGTCCTTGCCGTGGCCGCGAAGCTGGAGGCCTTGCATGGAGCGCAGCAAGTCGATTTGAGCGAGATCGTCATCGTCGTGGTACTGCGGTTCCCGCTCGTTGATTGCGCGGATGCTCATGGCAGCTAACTCTACGGCTGGGCCTAGGGACTCGGAGCCCGACGCACTGCACGCGGCCTTCCCGTGCTGCAAAACCTGTGGTTCCTTGCTCCATTCACTGCTCTCCGTAGTCGCAGGAGAATGAAAGCCCTCCGCGGAGAGCTAGAGACATGAGTGTCGAGGTGCAATGAAAGTAATGAATGGAACCTGCCTTGCGTAATTGTTTCTCCGCCGCAGCTAATCGCTCTTGCAAGACCTGGGTATAACTGACGAGCATACGAAGCGGTTCACAAAACACTCAGGGAAACTCACCTTTGGCGTTGCTGAGAAACATTAGGCGCCTAATCAACGGTCGAATTGCAGACAGAAACTCACTGTGGTTGGTGGCGCCCCAGAATATATACACTCCATCCCATTATCGATACAATAGGAACATCTTCTCGTTGAAGTTCGCAAACCGTCGCCTACCAAACGCTCAGATATCTCGTGTCACTGTGGTAGAATTTGGACGTACAAGCTCCTGTTTTGGTCTTGGTCATTACGAGCCGTGATGAGATGTCGAGAACCTACTTCGCTTCTGCCTACAAGCGTCACAAGCGCGCTGTATGCGCCGCTTCTTTGCAGGTATCGCACTGGTGCCCATGGTATCTCTCTCTTCAGATGACATGACAGCTGAGAGCTGGAGCTTGAGCACAGCATTGCGTTAGCCGATCACGGACGTCTTTGATCGCCGCCATTGAGGCACGCGCTGGTTCTGACACGAAAGGCAGCTATATTTCAGAAGTGTTCAGAAGCATTCAAACTCCATGACACTCTTATAACGCATTATAACGCGGCCCAGCCGCAGAACAAATAAATCGACGCTGAGTGGATTTTGAGTACATGCGAGAGCAAAGTCAAAAGTATAGTAGTTCAGGTATGTTCAAAAGCTCTATGCGACTTGCAATCTTGCCCATGTGCCTTTTAGATCCTCAAAGCCTCCATCATGCCGGCGAAATCCGGAGTTCCTAATCCGCTGATAGGATCCCACCCTGTCGCCGAGTTCCAGCCGCTAAACGAAGTCATAAACTCGCTGTATCACATGAATAGATGATTTACGCACCCTGTGGACCCCGAACATCCTGAGCTTTGCCCTAAAATAAGGAGTGAGACAGGCCCATTGAATACCAGAACGCCTACCGGTCGTGATATCGTCCAACCCACCCTTCCCCGTGCTATAAAGGAAGGGATTGAGGAAGCCCAGAACAGGTTTCCCGGCTGCGATAAGCCGATCATTGACGAGGGCTATGAAGCTAGCAAAAATTGGACTGGCACAGCTGGTGCCGCCTATGCTAGTGATCTGAAATTGTGCCGTGAATAAACATTTTTAAATGACTTCTGAGACCATTTACGCCTCCTTCTGAGAAAGAAAGAAAAATGTCCCGTCAGAAACTGCAGGACTTCGCGATGATCTAACAAACCATTCACAATAAAAACCTCCCATTCCGCAGCTACGTCAGGGAAGCCCCGCCCATTCGGGTTGTACATCCCGCTGTATTCGTCTCCTATAGATTCGAGATAGGCTGACGTATCTGCCGCCTGGTAGCTCGGGACTGGGAAATAATTAGAGAACCCGCCAGCAGAAGATGCGAAAGCCGTAGGCGGCTGGAAGAATGTCCCTCCTACAGACGTAATACTGCGAGAAGGTATTCAGGCACGAAGAAACCTGTTTAAGCAGCCACATACTAGGGGCAGGTAGACGAGAACATTGGGACAAACGAGGTACATCCAACTTGATTGTCGGCAGCACCTCCTATGGAAGAGTTAATGTTATACAATCACGCCGGAAGTGAAACAATCCTCAAACAAGTGAATCACGGCACTTACCGTCCCCAGAAGCAAATATCATGGAGATACCTAGCACATGGCTCATTACTTAGAGTACGAAGGAAGACGGTGGCATACCAATTGCGGCCAATTGCATATAACCATTGCAAACGGACCTAGAAAAACAAACGCATATAGGTTGAAAAAAAAAAAGAGAGAGATTCCGGATAGCTAACGTTGAAGCACTCTGTGTCAAGTCAGCCTCCTCATTTGCATAGCTTGTGGTGAAGACGGTCGGGGGATCTTCTTGGGAAAGAAGCCAATTTATGGTAGCCTGCGCCGGTCTCAGTGAGAGGACAAAAAACCAACGGTACACGAACCATGTAGGAAGTGGCAGCATCACCATTATCATTCTCATCCAAGACGTACGTCGTAGGTACATCTCCGGCCACGCCGACCGTATATTGAATGTCGATTTGCCCCTCCAATCCACCGCTGTTATCCTGCAGGTTCTGTGCACCGTTCAACAGGGCGACGTTGAAGGTATTTCCGGCAATATCGGGCCTAAATTCGTTGAGGAAAGTCTAAGAACGGGTTTAAGCGCCACGCTGTGATGAATATACATCGTATACCGCAAGATCGTCCAAGTTGGCGTATTCCTGCATTAGATTAAATCGCTCAGTTTGAAAGACTTGAAGAGAAAATCACGTCTCACACCACCTGAAGCCTCGTTGTACCCCGCAACGCCGATACTATTGGTCGTCGAGCCAGAGATGGTGGTGTTTGGAATGCCATAAAATTGTTGGATGCAGTACTGGACGCAGATAAAAAAATAAGCGCCAAAGTAGTAAACCGGTAACTCTGAACCCACCGGTCGAACGATATCCTCACAAGGCGCAAGATCCTGTCTACGATTCAGGGTCTCCTTGCGCTTGTATATGGCATTCCGAGAGGAGCGCTGAGGGGGAGGCGTGAACGAAATAATGGGATGAACGTAAAGGATGTGCTGCTGTAGAGTGGAAGGCAAAGAATAGTTCAACGCTCGGATCATCTCCTGCCCATTGGCAGAATAAGCGTATGTCTTGAACTTTGCGTCGAATAACCCTTCCGCTTGCTCTACGGTCAGGGACACTTTCAGGATATCTCCGGCAGGGGAGAAGGGTTTGAACGATGCGACATTGGGTTTGAACCAATCTACGACGGCCGACAGAGATTCGGCTGCAGGTTTAACGTACTCGGCGACCTGGTGTAACAGCTTTAAACGGAATCGAAATAAATAGTATCAGCAAGGCTTACTTCTGCAGGAGTGAGATACTGTCCGTACGCTGGGCTCGATGGGAAAGATATCGCATCGACCACCTTCGCAAGCCCCGTGATGTTGGATTGAACAATTGCTATAAGCAACTCGATCTCCTGGATAGGGGAAGGGGAACCCAGCACTTCGAAACCGGACGGGACACTCGAAACGCTCTCGTGCAGGACCGTAGTACTCGAAAGCGCAGATTTAGATAGCAGCACCAGAGGGAGGATGTGTAACAGACCCATTTTCAGGTAGTCTTCATTTCGGGTTTCTTTATAAATATGTTCGGCATGCTGAATGGAATAGCAAAACTTACAGGGAAGCAGGGTCCTCGCGTAGGAAAGGCTACATGGGTTAACCCCTCCTACATTGCGGTCCGTGGTCGTCTTGCTAAATTTGCTTAGTTTCCCATGGCGTTAGCTTGATTGATGGGTAGAAACCAGGAGCATGTGTGAGTAGCACGGTGAGATGCAGTTTAGATAGTGCTCACTTGTAGCCTGTCAGATTTGTTTTCTTCTGCGAACTTCGTTACTCGACTTGCACTGAGCCCTGCACTCGAAGGGTCTGCCGAAGCAACTTGTGCCTAGTCCGAAGATCAGCGCGGCGAGTGGAGACCGAGCACCAACCGAGAGAAAAAAATCCGGGGAACAGCGGGAGACTTTATCCTGCATAAGTGAAGCTTTGTAAGGCCGGAAACAAATCAGATTGAATAACGGATTCCGACTTTTCTCCAGTAAAATTGGCCCATTCGTCCGAGTTCACGACATCCTTCTAGCTTTGGAAATCGACACGAGTGCGTGAAATTATGTATATCAAACATGCGAGGAACGAGTGGGCACTTCGATAGAACGTTAGTCAAGAGTTGGTCAAGAGAGACGAGCGAAATGTTTGGTTGAGACATGAAGAACATTGCGGTTGGAGGATTTCAGAACCGACTCTTGCCTCGGCCTCCAGTGATTTGAATAGAAGTAGGGATTGAGTAGGGACGTCTCGAGAAGCCGGATTTAGTTTTCCAGGAGCGGGGACGTGAAAGTCGGGCGGCGACTCGGACCACTCGGACATCGACGGACGCACCTGCCACCGTGACGCAGCGAGTCGCGACAGCGTCACGGCAGAACTTGGGACCACTGAGGCGGAGGGACCCATACGAGTCGCCGAAGTCCGAAGTTCGAGGTCGGTTGGGGCGTGCTCCTCCTATATAGCAAGGAGGTCTCAGATGGTGGTACAATGGTCAATGGTGGTAGCTATTGAAGGTGCTGACTAAGGGAATGTCCTGCCAATCATGGCCAAGCGCACCCTACCGTACTGCCAAACAGATCCAAAGTTGTCCCAAATAATGATACTGAGTGATTTTCACAAATACACATTGGTGCAGCCGAACAATTCTTGAAACAGGCCTGAATGTTCCAGGCTGAGAGCCCATAACAAGTCCATAACACTTACATGATTTTCTCTTTCTTAACGCGGTCACGGTACACACGTGATTTTCTTTGATTGCGAAGCGTCGCGTCTCGTCAAGAACCAATTTTGCAACAAACTTCAAGCGGACACTTTCTGTAAGTTTGCACCAGGATTATCCTCCTGAGGACATTTCGATTCTCATGTTTCCGCTGATCCCCAAGTTTACAAGCCGCACGTACATCTATCCAGGTTATACCCAGAATAAATTAAAATCAAGTCCCATAGTACCGAATGAGCCCAAAGAACTGACATGACTAAAAACAGGTTACTTTAAGTCTGTGTCGGAGAGACTAGGCGCCTCCGAAAGACTCGGTTGGTCAGGGGGGCTCGAGCTGACATGAGAGTGCGTCGTGACGTGTATCTAAATAATCGAAAATGAGAAACCATGTGTCCCGAAACTGTTAGTAGTGTTATGCACCTGAAATTGTTTGGTCTTCGGAGACAGAGCTCGCATCTTGAACATGTTCCTCGTGTCGGCTTCTTCTTTGAATGAGCTCCGTACTGCGCTGGGAGGAACAGACAGAGCAACGGTGGTAGGGAGTTCGCGATTGAGACTGGATGCGCTGAGGGAGCTTTGGGAGGAACCAACGGTGACCCAGAACAGTGCCGCGGCGTTGAATATCACCTGCACATTGTATGGGTGTTCGAAACCGATATGGGATCATGAAGGTAGATGGACACACGTCTATTCCACAGCTGGTGAGGCACAGCCATCCAAGTTCACGCCCTTTCATGATTGTGAGTACCGCGATGTTGACCTACCAACCACGATGAGTTTTGTTGTACGCCAAGCCAAATATTCAGAACTAACCGTGGATGTGGTGAGCGCCATCGTAGCAGCACTGAAGATACAACATGTTCGGGAATGTAGATAGAAACACACTTGATCAAGCGGGCGTACACGAGGGTGCGAAAGGCCAAACGGCGCAATCTAGCATTTGAATGATTCGAGCGCACGAGTGGCCACAAGAACAGTGCCGTAAGAAGGATGTTAATGAACCTTAGTCCATGATCAGGAGACGCTTTCTGGAAGAATGCCGTGCGTACAGATCGTAAGAAAGTAAAGGAAGTGATGCCGTAGGCTTCAGACCGATGACGCCTGAACCACCCACCGTCAACTTATGTCGCAGGCAGATGGAGGAAAGACTCACAGGCACCGTCTCCCTTCCTGAATTCGGTGACACGCCCTGCAAACGTGTCAGCCTTGGAAAGTCAAATATTTCAGTTGAAAACACACCAATGAGCACGGTAATGATTATCCCGCCGTACAGGAATATCGTCACCATACAGATGAGAAAAACTGGGGAGCGCAAGCGGCTCCGCCCAGTGTCCCAAACGGTGTACACTTTTTCAGCTGGTCATGAAATCAGTGAGGATCGTAAGTCAACCAACATGCCCCAAGGGCTTACCCAAGAACGAGTATATCAGTATTTTGGACGACGTGTAGAAACAAACACAAAGAACTATTCCGGTGGCACATGAGGTTGTGTCGCGTTGTAGGCCCACGCCGAAGATCAGAATCCCCGCTGAATGGACCAAGTCAAAAATTGCAGTCAAGAACGGTACGGCGGATATAACTCACTGCAAAACAGAAACAAGTACGAGTCGACGAAGACCAGTAAAATGCAGAGGCGAGGCCAACTCAAACGAGTCCAAGCCAGCCAAGAGGTCAGACCGTCTCCAAGCAATCTCCGCGAGATAAAAAAAGTAAGGATCGTAATGCCTGTTGGGGTCAGTTGCACAGAGCTGTCGAAAGAATGAAGGACTGACCCAGAAATTGCACTGAAGCGATTAAACCCTGTAGCGCCGCGGTTGGGAACATCGTGCTGGAGGCCATGGCTTTGGCGGAGGAGGCAAAGAATGGACAGCAGGTATTGAGGCCGAATAGCGGCTTATAAACGCGAAAAGCTATATTCCCTTGGCAATCAATGAAATTCAGGTCTGTCTGAAATCGATCAGTTCTTTTCTGAAGATAATGGGCGATAGGGGTTCGATGAGAGAGACATAAAAATCGTCGAAGACTGGATCTTGATGTGAGGACGAATCGAAAGCAAGCTGGGAACAAGGAATGTTTTTCTGAACGAGCATGGGTTTGAACCGCGTCATTGAATATCTCTGGTGGCCTTTCACGACGACCAAGGCGGACTCAAGAATATCGGGTGACCGGTTGGTACGGGCAACTGTTGACACCGTCGATCGGTGCCTAATAAATCTCGCGTTTGAATCGCTCACATATGCGGATTTCCACAGTAAAAATCACTCGCCGCGCTCTAAGAAATATACCGTCATCCATAGAGTCACAGGAACCGATTCACGACAGCAGAGTTGAGTACATTGTGCGATGCGTCCAAAATCGTTGGTTGTCTTTTCTTTTTGATTGTAAGAGGAGCAGAGAGCGGTGTCGCGGAGGTCCTGGTCGCATGGCTCCATGGCGTGAGATGGCAGGCAGGAGGTTGGCTGAATTATGTTGTTCAAATGAGTGGGAACAGGGGTGTTGTGCAGGTGGTCGCGTCACTTACTGTCAGCTATCAGGAGATTGGTTGCGAACCTCGGGCCTCGTAATCATACTCTGGCTGTCCATTAGATCATTCCTCGCACTAGGCACCGATTCACCGCCGCGGGACGATGTAAAAGTAAAGTGGCGAAAGAGAGGGTTTCGTGCACATATATGCGCAACGAATCGAGGATTGGGGCGGTCATGAAAACAGGGATGACGGCTGATCCCAAGAACGGCGTTATTCAAGAATTCGAACCCGCAGCATAATGTCGACACAGACGAGTATAATTTACCCGACGCTCTGAAAATTCGAGCTGTTTCGTGTCGAGAACATTGAATTTCAGGCTTTCGGCTTTCATCCCGTCGGAAATCAAATTCAAATTCAGGGTCCCCTTTGCCATCGATTCGGATGCCGCACTTGATGACCGAGTATTTCGTCAGAGAATACTTGCTTGATAATGAGCATGCGAACGTCAACTGATTATCAGAACCCATCGACCGGGATATGACTGACCGACTCACTCTGATCAACACACACACACTCAAAAAACGCCGGAACCACGAGGTGTATGGCGGCCCCGCGAAGTACAAGGGAGGACAAGGGAGCGTACGAAGAGGGCCAAGGCGGACCCACAATGAACGGTATCCACACTCTTGGGTCCTTGTCGAAAGCGATTTGGGAACACGCGGTCGCCAAGTTACCTGCCGCTCTAACGGCGGCCGCACCGAGAGCTCGGCGAGTGGTGGGTGGGCGAATTCGTAAAATGAAATACGCGCGCCGCGGGTATACCCCGGACTTTTGCATTTTGCCCTTTTGGGAAGTCCCTTTGTGGTTTTTGGCTGTTTCCGTGGGTGAGGCGTGCTTTTCCCCTGGTTCGGCTCAGGGGGCGGATGGGGCGAGTCGGTTCGGATGCCGTTGGGTGACGGGTGGTATGGAGGGGAATGGAATAGAAGGACGGGGTTAATAAAAAGTATTCCGCGAGACATGGGATGGGATACATACAACAAGAGCAGGGCAGTTAATAAATACACGGTGATGGAAGGTGATAAATACACGGTGATGGAACTGATAGGATGTTACATCGGTGCTTGGGAATCGAGGTGGTGGGTATGACGGTCAGGCGGGGAGGAGAAAACTGAGAGAGCGACAGTGTGCGGTGTAGCCAAGTAGGCCGTGTATGTCCGAGTAAAGGGAGTGTTGGTGGTGAGTGGAGGGACGCGAGGAAAGGGAGTGTAAACAAAGAGAAGAGAGCGAGCGAGCGAGGGAGCAAGGAAAAGAGGGAAGAGAAACGTAAATCGGGCGGCCAGACGCGCCCCACCCCGACGTTGGCATCGGCATCGTACCCCCTGCACCGCGTTCTCGCCCGAGTCTGACCATCTCGACGCCCTCTCCCCAGCCCTCCCGCCAGCTGGGGTGCTTGCCTTGGTCGACAGCAGGAGGGGGAACGCGTAGGGATCTTTGGTCTGCGGCGCGTGCGGGGGAAGCGAGGAGGTCGATGAAATTGGAATGGACGGTGACGGGGCGGGCGGAGAGGGAAAACAGAGACAGAGACGTTGTGTGTAGGGCTTATATAATCCCAGTGAGGGGTGTAAATCGTGAAGGAGTGAAGTGAGGACACGCGAGGGAGGGAGTTCAAACGCGAGGGAGGAAGGAAGTAAGAGGGAACGAGGATATGAATCAGCGGGGTGCGCCCCATCCGCCGGCATTGGCACTGGCGTCGTACATCTCGATATCGGCGCGCACGGGCCACTCTTGCGTCGCCTTGAACGGGGGTCCTAACCCAGACCCAGACCCAGACCCAGACCCGGACGCAGGCCACCCGTCCACCCCCACGTCCCCTCCCGCATCAGCGCCGAGCCCCGCAGCGCCCTGCCCCTGCACCGCGTTCTCCCATCCAGGAGGCTGGTACCAGCCGGACGTCCTCCCACCAGCGCTGCCACTTGTACTTGTACTGACCCCGTCCGCCAGCTGGGGTACGTGTGCCGGGAACGCGAAGCTGTGCGATCCGGAAGAAGAGGGGGCCGACACCGCGGAAAAATCGCCCGCCCACCCCGAGAGCGTGGAGAAGCTCGAGATGGCGTGATGTGCGGCCGTGGGGGCAGGAGGAGGGAAGCGGAAGCGTTCGTCCACGGGCGAGATGGACACGGGAGACACGGGGGATAAAGGGAGCGGGAGCGCGTACGGGTCTTTGCTACGTGGCGGGGATGGCGAGGGCGCAGGCGCGGGAGGGTCCTACGGTAGCAATTAGTATCGCATCATCGCAGCATCGAAATGGATGGAGACAGAAGACCGACCTTGAACTCGACCCCGCGATCCGCCCACCCCGCATCTCCATCTCCATCTGCGTCTGCGTCCTCCGTCTCGTACCCTCCTCCTCCCTCACCACCGCCTCGTACACGCCCCCACCAATTCCGCGCGGCGCCAATGCCAGGGTACCTCGGCGCGGGCCCCACGCCCACGTCGGGGGCGGGGAGGTAGGAAGGGGAAAGGAAGTACGGCGGCGGGTAGGTGTAAGCCCGTCCTCCTCCGTCGTGCTGGTAGCCTGGGCCCGGGAGCGCGAAGGAATGCGAATGCGAAGTCGGGAGGGGGAACGAGATGGTGTCGCGCCGACCGTGCGTGGTCGCCTGCCGCTGTGTGTGCGGGTGCGTGTACTGCGCCGGATGCTGCTGTGGGTGCTGCTGCTGTACGGGGTGCGACGACGACGAAGAGGACGAAGGGAGCGGGAACGAAATGGTATCGCGCCGCACGTGCACGTGCGGGGGTGGGTAGTGCTGCTGCTGTGTCCCTTGCCCCTGTCCTTGCCCGTGCCCGTGGTACGCATACCCCTCCACGGGCGAGGTGTACACTCCCTGATCGTGCTCCCCCGCCCCCGCCCCCGCCCCCGCCCCCGGCACCGCGGCGCGCCCGACACACGGCGCACTCAGGGAGCGCTTGTACATGTGCGTCAGCGGGGGGAGCATCAGCGCGCCTGCCTGCGCGGGGGCAGGGGCGGGCGACGCCGACGCCGACGAAGGGGGTGGGTGCTGCGGTGGGAAGGGCGATGCGGACGCGGACGCGTGCGGGAGGTACGGCGAGGCGAAGGGCGAGGCGAAGGGCGACTTTGCGTACGGCGACGCGTGCTGCAGATACGGAGACCGCACAGGCGAGGGGTGGCGCGGTGTGTACGGCTCCCGCGCGGGGGACGCGTGCTGTAGGTACGGCGACGACGACGACGTGAGCGGCGATGGCGGCGGGAACTCGAACGGGGGCGGGAACGCGAACTGGAAGGTGGGCGTCTCGGGCGACGTGGACGGCGAGAACGTCGTCGGGCCCTCATCGTCTGAGCGGTCCCTCTCAGCCGCCTCCCTGTCATCGCCCTCACCCTCGCCATCGCCCTCCCTCCGCCCCCGCCCCCGCCTCGCGCGCGTTGTGGTCCTGGTGCGCCCCACCACCTCCCGCACCGCGCGTCCGCGCCCAAGCCCCCGCCCCCTCCCGCGCCCCTCCCACTCCTCCACTGCCTCCTCGAGCGCGCGACCCGTCTTGCCCTCGACGAGCAGCTTCGTGATCTCCTCGCACCGCGCGTCTTCGCGTTCGCGCTCTTCTTTGCGCGCGTCGGTGTCGGTGTCGGCGTCCACGGGGGCCGCGCGCGCCTTGCCCTTGCCCTTTCCCTTCACGGCCTGCTCCTCGTCTCTGCCTCGGTCCGCGTCGTCGTCGTCGTCTGCTCGCCCGTCCTCGGCAGCACCACCCGCGCGTCCCCGTCCCCGTCCCCGCGCCCTCCCCCTCCCTGGCGGCTCGGGGTCGGGGTCGTCCTCGTCACCGTTCGTGCCCCCGTCTTTAATCCGTCCCTTCCGCCGCCCACGCGGCTTTTCCTTGCTCCCGCTCCCGCTCGCGAATCTAAATGCGTTCTGGAAGGGGTCAGTATTGCGTCAGATATAGGGAGGAGGCAAAAAAGAGTGGATATATAGGTGAGAGTGGAAAGGGGTAGATGAAATAAGGAGGTGGCCTAGAATCGCGAGTACGACCTAGACCGAATCAATCGCGAGCACGAGTACGAGCATACCCCCACGCATGTGGGGGACACGAGGAGTAGGGGGTAGGACACGCGAGGAGCGCTTTTACGAGGGGCAGGCCTGCCAGGCGGTCCAGGCCTAAACCGAATCACGAGCACGAGTCCCCGCCCATGTGGGGACACGAGAGGCGGGCGTGCCACGCGGGCTGCACGTTTTCGAGGAGGGGGTCAGGGGCGCCAGCCGCAGGCCAAGTGCGCGGGCATGACGGCAGCGGTCGCAGGCTACCCACACGAACGGACACACGACCCACTCGAGACAACAGCGGGCTACTAGGGCCCCGTTCGAAATCCCCCGTCGTCGGCCCTCGCGTCTTCGACATCGCTGTATCCGCAGCACGCGTCGGCCTCGTGGCCCGCGTGCGCTCGCCGTACACACCGCGCCACCACTCCCTGTACACACCGCACGTGTCCCTGTATCTGCAGCACTGTGCGGTCCCGTTATCTCCCGCACGCGTCCGCCCAGCAGCACCCACCCCTCTGTCTGCCCCGCCTGTCCCTGCCACGCCAGAGGAGGGGGAGGGCGGCGCGCTGATGCTCGTCCGCGCACCAAGACCCCGTACAGCAGGCACAATACACGCACGCCCGCATTGCACGGCCGGTGCGACACCATCTCGTCCCCCTCCCGCCTTCACATTCATTCGCGCTCCCAGACGCGTACCCGCACAGTGGAGGACAGCCCACGCGCCGCACACGCGGGCGTACACCTCCTCGAGAAAAAAGCACGGGACCGTCGCCCAGGACCACAGAAAGCCAGACGCCCAAGATGCAGCGTGACATGACAAAAAACACACCTTTGACCCTGCATTCCCCGGTCTAAAGCGCCAATCCGGATAGCGCCGCCGATGCTCCGCCTGCGCCGCACGCGCCTTGTCCTCCCAGCGTGCGCGCTCAGACGACGGGAGCGCGTGCCAGTATTTGCCTGTCAATGTGCCATCGTCAGTACAAATTACAATTTGTAGGGTCGATCTCCTCTCGTAATCCACCGCGGAAGCAAATCCCCCCCCAAAAAAACATGTGAAGGTGCAGGGACTCACCGATAATCTTGCTCAGCGTGCTGTGGTTCCCCTCGACCCGCCCGGGGACGTTCTGGCTGCGGATGAAGCTCGAGCGGAAGAGGATGAACGCGTTGGGCGGCCGCGGGATGTAGCCGTACGCGGACGACGCCGAGGCGCGTGTCTTGCGGGTGCGGCCGCCACCGGGTGTGGACGGCGGCGCGTCTTGGGACGCGTAGACGGGCGTCGGGGCGAAGGGCGTGAAGGAGACGCCGCTGAAGTCGAGCGAGGACATCATGCTCTCTTGTGTTTCCTTGTGCGATGCCATCGGCGCCGGCGGTGCATCCACGAGTGGGGGCATGTCTGTCATCTTATATTGAGAAAGAACAAGGAAAGCATAAGCCACGCACCGTCCTCGTCCACGCGTTCGTCGTCGTCCTCCTCGTCGGCCAGGAAGGTGTACAGGATGCCATTGTCGGGGAGGTCGTCGTCGTGCTCGCGGATGGGCGGCATCTGCGTATTCGTCCAAACCCTAACGCGCCTTGCCTGCCTGAGTTACCTCGTGTAAAGTACCACAAACCCTATTGTGTCCCGAAACAGCGGTACGCGCCCGTGAGCCAGCTCATCAGAAACGATCGATCAGTAGCTTTCTCACGCCCTTCACCAAGACCTGCGTTCAATTTACGAACAGAAGCGCGGGTACCTCGAGGTACGAGGATCATCTATCGAATACCTCGCGTCGGCCCCGGCATCGAACACACACCGCCAAAAGTGAATATGCGCCTCGGCCGGAACCTGCCGGTGTGCCAATTCTACGAAATTCGTTCAACCTCAGCTTTACGTGCTCGGATCCAACAGTAGACGAAAAGAATTGCCGAACACGTCGGGGGTGCGCGCCACAACTAGTAAGAATGAAATGAAATGAACTGATCATGAAATCGGTTGCATTGTGAGTATCATAGTATGATTCGCGAGATGATACGAGTAAATTAGCGGAGTAAGAAGGAATTCCCCTAAACCCATGGCTGGCCCCACAGTAAAAGCAAGTAAGTAAATCGACCCGTCTCCAGATTAACCTTCGGCCGAAATGCACGCCTCACCGACTTAACTCAGGGAAATAATGATTTTCGACCACGCCGCCCGCACGTGAACTCCGGGCTGATACGATGAAATTACAAGTATATTCTAGATTCACTAAGGCCAGCCATGGAATAAGTAAAGCAAGTAATTTGGTTCACCATCTGAACTTTCGGCAGAAGCAAACGACTCGACTCGGGGAAATAATAAATTTCCGAACACGCCGCGCCACCCGAAAAAAAATGATTCGACTCCCGCTCGCCGTCGCACAATTGCAGCACCAGGATCCAGCGGCGATTACATCGGTTTTATTTCTCTACTTCCGCACGTCTTCGAGCGACACGCGCACGAGAACTGGCACCAAATTGGATGGCCGGGTCATGTCGATTCGGATATATAGCTGGTTGAGATTGAACCGGGTATAAAGTTAAGCCAGTCTCGAGCTCAGCTTCGTCGGGAATTTTCACTTTGGCACAAGTCGCGGCAGAGTTGGCGCTCCTGATTCAACCGTCGCCAGTAGCCAACCAAAAGCTGCGAGCGGCGAGTTCCGCCAGACCGTCCCTGGATGCAGCAGTCAATTTTGTTTCGCGGGTCGATTTGAACCATGAAGTGCTCCTTCGAAACGGAGGCGAGTACATGAAAACCTTTTAAATAGAACACAAAAGCCTGAGTAGCCTGAGGCGTATGCACCGTAAGTAAGTCAATAAGTAGTTGAAATGTTCCAGTCATTCGAACTCCGCTCGGGATCATTTTGATGATGCACGTGGCCGCTCCCTCTCTCCTCCTCCACCCCGATCCCGCATCCTCCGTGCAGTGCGCACACTCCCTAGGCTTTATCATCCTTCCTGCCGCCTTCTCTGGCAACTCTCCCCGCGCTGAAATCTCAAGGCACCGTTCCACCCCAATGCAAGGACGTCCGACCACGATACTCGACGCTCGTCCAACGTTCTGTTCAAGCTTCAAGGCTTCTTTTCCTTCCGTTTGTTGAATCCCGAGCCGAGTACTGTATGGGCCTGTAGGAAGGCGACGGCCCAACGGCCGTGATGTCGCCCAACAGACGGGGGCGACGCGACAGAGTCGGGGGTGACCGTGACCGTCGCCAACTTCGGCGACGGTCACTGCGAATTTTTGCGTTTTTTACCCTTTTTTCATTGATGTCACACCGACCTCTTGGCGACCGAGCGCTCAGTGACAGTGACCCGCCTAGACGGCGGCGACGCGACGGGCCCTCCGTGACCGTGACTGTCGCCTCCCTACAGGCCCGTACAGTATTCCGTCCCGCCTCGAGCTGGCCGCTCCTTGAAATTCACGCCTCAAGAAGACCTCGATTCCGCCCCTTCTCTGTCGAGCTCGCGCTTCCGAATCTTTGACTTTGGGTGTCCTGTACGATGATTCGGGCCTACTCGTACTTGTGTTGTTGCCTGGCCCTCTCGAGATACTTCGACGATTCCTTCCGCTTGGTACGCCGCGTTGTGAGGCACTCAAGCGACATGCTTCCCAGTGGCAGAGACGATTGCGGCATCTGAATCTTCGCCGATGAAAACCAAGCGGAGCGCGAGGTACCGGCCACCTTGGAGTGCTGGGCTGTGCCGACTTAGAGGCTAATTACTAGTAATCCATTGCGCGTGCAAGCTGAGTCGGGAACATACACCTTGCATCGTGGACTTTCCCGGCCGCGATTATGGAGGTAGACGCGCCACGTTCGTTTCTCGAGAAGATGAATGAAGGAAGCTCACGTTCCCGTTCTCCGCCGTCGAGTCGCAAGAGCAAGAGGACCTTTGGAGAGAACATGGTCGCATGGCTAGTTCGTTCGTTTGCTTGTGTAGGCTGCTTATCGAGATGGGCTCGGATTGCAGTTGTCCGAGTGCCGCCGAGTTTAACTTCAAGTTGGTTTACCTGCGGTGCCGAACATGTGCGATACCGCGTGTGCAAGGAAATATTGAAGATTTTGACGTGCTTTTTTGATAGACGGTGTTCTGAACCAAACCAATTATAGCGCCTTCGCCAGAGACATCCTAGCGAGTTGGCATACCTGGTAGACCTGGCCAACTGAAAAACCTTTCCTGGTAGTACGGGTCCGAATCAAACGTCTTGAGTGAGCCAAAAGAAATTCCAGAATACTTGCGCCGTTCAAGAATCCGGTCATCTTCCGCACCACAAAATGAAATCGGATATCCACTGTATGATCCCTGGCAGTGCGGGTTCTGCCGCGCCACGAATGATGTGTCCTGCTTGTAAATTAGCCAGTGAAAGACAGCGGAATCGTTATCTACGGACGTGTATCACTCATAATGAGTGCAGGAGGCCAAGGGGAGATATACACTTGAATATCACATTCGTAGTGCGCCCGACGGTGGCGACAATGAAATAAAAAGGTAAATCAACTCCTTGTCATGATATGGCCCTCCCGCAGAGATCCAACGGTGGAGCCAAAAAAAAAGGATCTGATGTGTGGGCGCTGGATTAAATTAAATTCTCGTTGCCAGTCAAATAGAACCATACCCCCTGTGTAAGTCAACGAGTCAACGCAAGTATCAACCGGCTAGGAAATAAAAAAAAGTTACTTGAATTCATCACCGTGACGTACGTTCTTTCACTCAACCCGATTTAATGGGAACCGTAAATTAAATCCCCGCTGCCAGTGCGAACCGAATATCTTCTGAATCATACATACCGTCGACCTGACCCACCTGAGCCCGATCAGCTTGGTTCGCCTCTGAGTCCCCGCTTCGCGCTTCGGCGATCGAAAACATGGAGAAGCTCCTTCGTCGACTTCGACTGTGAACATTCTGGGCAACGTGTCCAAAAACTTACCTCCGCCGCTCCTGCCGCGTCATCCTGTATCACAAACTCTGTTCCAAAACTTGAATTGCTAGACTGCATTTGGCAGTCCCTTTGTCTCGGCTTGCGTAAACTTTATTCGATCGCGGCGTCAGACGGGTGACGTGAGGAAGGTTGAGTCGAGTCATATCTGAGATCATCTCGCACGCACACGGCCGAGACGTGGACGTTGGTGGGTGGGAAGGAAGGGAGAGGAAGAAGGACGATCAAAGCCATCAAATGACCAACAAGTCACCGTCACGGCATCGCACGTGCACATTGTTGACTGCTGCGACATGACCAACGCTGGCTACAAACTACGCAGGGGTGTTGGCCTCTACGCCGTTGGATTTCTCGTCACCCAGGAGCAGATGGCGGCGATAGCTAACCTTGCCTGCCCCTCGTTCATCGCGCTTCACGGGAAGGACGGCGTTCTCGCCCTCAAGTGGCACGTCAGCCGCCACAAATTTGAGGTCCTCGACACCGTCAAGACCGACACATACTTCATCGCGGTTCATTTCTATCCGTGGCCTGCCGGTCGGGACAGGAAGGATCCCCCTCCCAGCCTCAAAGACATGCCGCAGGACCGAAGAGACCTTTGGCAAGACACGTACGGCCGACATGCCCTCGGCACCTGTAAAGAGGTTTCGTACCTTTACCCCACGTGTATCGGATGTACGTCTCTGGGTGCTTTCTTTTTAGTGAGGTCCTGACTGTGCGTGAGCAGCCCCATACTTTCTCTCAGACTATCTCGAAAAGGTCGTGGTTGCTCGTCGGCTTTGGGACGTTCTGGAGCCAATAAGTATTCTGGAGCCAATAAGTACGTTGGCCTTGACTTCCGCTGCTGCTTTCACTTGACATCGTTCAGACCCTATCTGAGGAAGAGCCTCAGTGCGAGGCCTTCCCAGAGAAGCGACTCTTCGCCTTCGCCCTGCGTGGTCGCGGGTTAGAAGTCGCCTTGTTCCGTTTCGCCAACGGCACCAGCCCAAAATCTGTTCGGAGCTTTCTCCATCCGATGTCACCAGCGGAGTCGCATCCCCATGTCTTCGCCAGCCACGCACAGTTTGACTGGGAGACTTGCGGTCTTTGCTGAGCGTACGCAGCGCAGGACATCAGCTAGTCCGTTTTTTTTCTCTTACCGTCGTTTTTCGGTACTTGTTTTCCCTTCTTTGCCTGTGTCAACATGCTGCTCGGCGCTACGAATCACAACCACTCTTAAGCATCGTTTCATGATCCATCATACTCTCAGTGGGATCTCCAATCTCTGCTTGATCATTGGCCCGCTCGGTGCCTCTTGCTCTTTCTTTTTTGAACGAGCTATCCTTGATGTCCAGATCTGGAGGACCAACGTACATCTTGTAGAAATAGTATCTAATTCTATTCATTGACGTGTCTTCCCACTCCAACACTCGGAAAAGAAATCTCACCAATTGGTTGTGTTGCAAGATGACGCCAGCATAGCGGGTTTGCTTCGCATCCTTGCAGTATAAAGAGTGGGCTTTCAACGAAAGAAAGAAACATCGTCACTAATCGAAAACTACCGAACTTACATAACTATCTCGCTATCCTGTCAACCTATCCACAATGTTCGCTCTTCGTTTTGCACCTTTCCTCCTCCTCGAGCTTCGTGTCCGGCATCGCAGTCGTCGATAAGTATGTGTGCCACGACCACCGATATTGAGACTATCTTCAACACACTCAAGAGCTCTACCGACACGATCCTTTCCCAATCAGTGCGCCATTCGAGTTTTTCTTTGCTTACACACCCGCAGCTTCACTGTCTCCTGGGGTAACAGCGACCGACGTAACAGTCACACAGCTCATCAGCAACCTCACCATGATTTCCGCGGGCGTCGACGCGTAAGCGAGGCTAGGCAGGTAGTCGGAGTCTGCGAATGGCGAGATCTAGGTGAGGCGCACCGGTATGCAAACGTGGGGAGCGGATCGGGTGCACGCTGCAATGGAGGAGGCCGAATGGTCCTGAAAAGAGTGAGTCAGTACACAAAAGGGCATGCACATGTACAGAATATGTTCGCAAAGGAACATACCATACCATCAGACGCAGCGAGACCAATAGCCTAGAGTACGAGAAAGACAGAGACCGAGCACTATAAAGAAGCTCCAGAGAGAGGCCAGCCCAGCCCCCAGGCAATATCAAGCCCAGAAAGAGCGAGAGGCGTCGCATGAGAGGCCAGCAGATAGTGGTAACAGCGAGAGGCCACTCCACAGTAAAATCGTCACAACTTCAAGCTGACTGACAGTGTCCCGCAGGCATGATAAGTAAGATGCGTTTGTTTTCGAGTTCAGACGCGGCTTGGACAATGGACATAGGGGGGCTTGAAGTCCGCTGTTAGACGAGTGCTTGACGCCAGGCACTGACATGAAGAGATATCCAGACTAAGTATTGACAGGCGGCCGGGGTTGCGCAGAGGCGAGTGCAGGTTGAAGGTGCAACGTGGCTGATGGGGCACGTGCCATCGGAGTCGTGGGATCGCGGCTCCGACTCCGAGTCCCTTTCGCCCTCTCCATGCACTGCCAACTGGCCGCCACCGTTGCCAACGCCTGCAGCTCCAACGCTCAGGCCTTTAGCTCGCACATGCGCCACATTACCCCGGCACCTTGTGGCCTGCTCGTAGCCTAGCCATCCATCGTTGTTGCTTCTTGCTCGTCGTCCTTCCCTGGCTCGAGCCCAGTGGCTCGTCGTCGTCATCTTGCTCCGCCGTTCTTTGATCTTTGCGGCGTTTTCACGCTACCCTCCGCCGTCGTTCGCTGTTGCCGCCGTTGAGGTAACCATCCACTGCTGGCTCAGAGTTACCCCAGGTCACATCCTTTGGGATCCTGTAGATTACTTCAACTTGAAGTATGTCCAACAAAATAAATCTGCTGTTGAGCACCCACGTTTCCACTTCGTTACGACCCACCCTCCTACAAAAAACCTACTTTTGAGCATCAGTGCGTATTTATGTAATCGGTTTCTTGCTGTACTGGTACTAACTGGCGCATACAGGGATTCGTTAAAAAAGTTCAAGTCATCAACGAATATATTGTCATTTTATTCTCATGATCAGCTCCACTTTGGCGGATGTCTGCCTGTGGCCGTTTGCAACTGGCTGTTTTCCGTTTCGCTCCACGCTCAAGATCCGCGGTGACAGACGTCGTATCGTCTGTCTGTCGAACATGAAACAAAGCCTCCGTCGCAGTGTGCGTTCTATTCGAGGCGTCTTATCTATCTTTGACTTCTCGAGTTTCCTGTCCCTCGTTGCAGAGCTAGAGGAAATATTGAATGATATGGGGATTCGGCCAGAATTGCATCCATCACCTTGTTCTTTTTTTTGTTCGCTATCTCACTGCTGATGCATAATAATATGCTTTATATGTCACAAGACGCGCAATTTCGGTGCCAATGTCCGTCATATTTTGTCGTCATTCTCTATCTCTTGACAAGACCAAATCTTACAGTGACAGGCACGCTTTTACTCCGAATCAGCATATAAATTTATGTTGCGAATGCATAAAAATATGCAGCATACGACAGAAGGCGGGAGGCAAGACGCGCAATTGCGGAGCTAAAGTCTGTCATATTTTGTCATCGTTCTTTCTGTCTTGACAAGAACAAATCTTACAGTGATAAACGCGCTGTTACTCCCAATCGCCAAATTCATGGAGGTTTCAGGGTGGTGCAGGTTCGTTGAAGCAATCGTCGTCGCAAGAACTCAAGGAATGGTTGCAACATGAGCGAACGACGCGCCCGAAGACGCGTTCGGTTTCATGTCGGTCTACGATATACGGCCAGTCTACAGGTATGAGGTTTTGTAGTGATGGCGGTGTAATTCTCGGTGCTTCTGACATCACACAGAATTATGACAGAATGACGGTGTTATCGAATGGAAAATGGAACCTTGGTTAATCGTTCTCACTCCAACTGTCGCAAAGAAATTTTCACCGACAAGGAAGATCCACCGATGCGTTGTGTTGCAAGATGACGCCAGCATGGCGGGTTTGTTTCTCAACCTTGGGGTATAAAGAGCAGGCTTTCAGTGAAAAGAAACATCGGCACCCATCCAGAGAACTACCGAACTTACATAGCTCCCTCGCTATCCTCTCCATCTAGCCACAATGTTCGCTCTTCGTTTCGCACCTCTCCTTCTCCTCGCCACGAGCTTTGTGTCCGGTATCGCAGTCGTTGAGAAGCGCGCCACGACCGCCGACGTTCAGAGCGTCTTCACCACCCTCAAGAGCTCTACTGACACGATCCTTCCCCAAATCAGTGCGCCATTCAATTCTATCCATTTTACATTTGCTCATGCACCCGCAGCTTCAGCGGCATCTGGGGGACCGCAACCGACACAACAATCACCCCGCTCATCAGCGAGCTCACCGCTGCTCTCAACACCGCGACCGCGTCTCTCGCCGCCCTTGGGCCCGTCTCCTCCACCAAGCGCCAGTCGGAAGACGACATTGCCAATTCCGTTGCTGGTCTCGTCATCGTTCGTTTCCCTGAGCTTTTTCTTCTCAGACCGTTTCTCATCCCGATGGACAGGAAATCACTCAGGCGCTCGACATCCTCCTCCTCGATGCCGCCTTTGATGTTAAGATTCTCCTCGCTGGTGTTGATGTTGCGCTCCACAAACTTCTATTGGGCCTCGATGGGGTCTTGATCGGCGTGGTTAGCCTCGTAGCGCACCTGTACGTGTCGTGCATTATTATGAGATTTTGGTATTTCTAACCAACATTTGTGTCACAGGCTTGTCGGCGTCGCCGGTGTCCTGGAGTCGCTTGGTTTTACGCTCACCATTGCCTTGCTCGGCCTCGGGCTCTAAATACCCACGAGGAGAGTCGAAATGAAACGAAGATGATGCGAAGCAATGCTCTCAAGTACAACATACATCTTGGACAATGGAGGATGGTGTGATACTTGCACAGTTTTTTTGTCCCGAAATTATGACTTCGAAATGAATATCAGTTTGCCGATGTACGCTCGCCGCTCGGAGTAAGAAGTCCACGATGGATGTGTAGGCGCCTCACTTGATTTCTGGGGGATCTCTCTCTTTGTTTGTGTGGTAACATGGAACAATTACTTGTACGGGCTGGAAGATTGTTTTCGTGTTAAGTTCAAATTCGGCTCAGCGCTCAACTCGGGCCGGGATTCGGCAATTCCCTTGATGTGCATCTGGGAAATGGAAAATTCGGCATCAAAAGTCCGGGATCAGGTCTGGCGGAAGTTGCCGCCGGACATTTGATACAATGTCGATCAAGCGGAGTTTGTCTCATTCTGTAAGGCAACAGTGATAAACAAACTGAACACGACCTTATTGACGTGTTGTCCAGGGCCTCAGGATGGGATACCATTTTACAAGACATATATCTGAATGAAGAATGCTTTCGACACGCCTGAGATTTTTTTTTTTTTCAATGATACAATGGTTTTCTTCGCCTTTGTGATTTAATTTCAAAATTTGCGCAGGGACCCTGCAGAGACAGGGATTACGACACACAGAAGGACAGGTAAGTTATTGTGTTGTTCTAGTCCATGAAAAAAAAAAAAAAGGTACAGGCCCGATAGTCATAGACCGCGGTGAAGACTTTACAACGGGGGCTCTATCATTGATTGGTGCTGGCTAGAATCTAGAGTGCACCCACTATGTAGGACACCCAAAGACAGGTCTATAGTAGCAGGTCATAATAACATCAAGTAAATGGACGGCAGTAGCTGGCATTTCCAGCTCCGACGGGAGGTGCCGAAAGTAGCCGAACTCATCAGATTTGATGCCGGACATTTGATGCCGGACTTTCCAACTCCCAGATTTAATGATTCCCTTGACCAAGAATCAGTGGCAGTGCTTTGCTTCTGGTCTCAGCCGCTCACCGCTTTTCGTTGCAATGTCGTGCTTGGGCGGTCTCCTTGGTTTCTCAGAATCCAAATTCTACGCTGGGAGCCTTTGAATGATTTGGAGGGCGCACAGTGGGACCACCGGGATGGAGTTCTTTCATTTTGGCAGCAGTAAGTGGTATCATTCTACTCGGATTCCCGCCCGACGTCA